>JAIUZE010001074.1:166247-178478 GCA_022085475.1 Heliosperma pusillum | reverse complement strand
TGTGATTTATATTGTACTTCTTATTATCGTCAGATAGTATAGGTATTTACGATACTCACCTTGAGTTATAATCATAGTGTTGATTATACGAGTGGGTTGGTAATTTTTGTAATCCGTAGAAAGGTACTAAAAATTATTAATCGAGAATAGTGGACGTAGGTTTCAACGTGTGAAACTTAACCACTTCAAAAATCGTGTGCCTCTCTCTTATCTCTTTACTTTTCGTTATTTCGTTATTCGCGCTTAATTTGATTAATTAATTAGTTGATTTTAATTCATAAGATCAAGTAATTAATTACATATCATATAAATCGAAAAAGTGGGGCTAGTTTTTAATACTCAATTCAACCCCCCCCCCCCCCTCTTTCGTATTCGATCAATAGACTCTACAGAAGATCCCATCGTGGTGCTTGAATAATTGGTGCGGTGACCAATCTCTCCTTCAAGTCATCGAATGCTTTCCTACATGAGTCATCAAAAACAAACTCCGCTTCTTTGTGCAAAAGCTTACATAAGGGGTTAGCTATCTTTGAAAAATCCCTAATAAATCTCCGGTAGAAACCGGCATGTCCAAGATTAGACCTAATGTCTCGGGTGTTAGAGGGATAAGGTAAAGTTTTGATGATGTCAACCTTAGCCTTATCCACCTCAACCCCCCTTTCCGACACTACATGTCCTAAAACGAGGCCACTAGTCACCATGAAATGACATTTTTCGGAGTTTAAAATGAGATGGGACTCTTGGCATCGCTCTAAGACAAGAGCAAGGTGTTTTAGACATGCATCATAGGAGTCCCCATGGATGGTGAAATCGTCCATGAATACTTCTATGATTCTTTCTACATAGTCGGAGAAAATACTCAACATGCACCGTTGAAAAGTTCCCGGGGCATTACACAAACCAAAGGGCATACGACGATAAGCAAATGTACCAAATGGGCATGTGAATGTGGTCTTGACTTGGTCCTCGGGTGCGATTGGAATTTGAAAATACCCCGAGTACCCGTCAAGGAAACAATAGAAAGCTTTTCCCGCTAGTCTTTCTAACATTTGATCAATAAATGGTAGCGGGAAATGATCTTTCAATGTAACCGCATTCAAGCGGCGGTAGTCAATACACACCCTCCAACCGGTTTGTGGTCGGGTGGGGACCAAGTCTCCTTGGGCATTCTTGAATACCGTCACTCCTCCCATTTTGGGTACGACTTGAGTTGGGCTAACCCAACGGGAGTCGGAAATAGGGAAAATGATACCCATTTGCAATAGCTTAATTACCTCTTCTTGCACTACCTCCGCCATGGGTGGATTGAGCCTCCTTTGGGGTTGTCGGACCGGTTTGGCATCCACTTCAAGCCGTATCTTGTTCATGCAAGTCACCGGGCTTATCCCTTTTAGGTCCGCTATGCTCCACCCAAATGTTTCCTTATGCTTTTGAAGTAGTGATACCAATTTGTCTTCTTGGTCCTCGGTGAGTGTGCTTGAAATGATAAGTGGTAGGGTGTTCTTGTCCCCTAGAAAGATGTACTTCAAATGGCTTGGGAGGGTCTTCAACTCGACCTTCGGGGGCTGGATTATGGAAGGGGGGGGGGCTTGTGGAGTGGGATACTCAAGGCAAAAAACTCGGAAAGGTTCGCCAGCTCAGGACGCAGGCTGCGTCCAGTGACGCAGGCTGCGTCGTGCGACGCAGGTTGCGTCCTACGACGCAGGCTGCGTCGTGATGACGCAGGCTGCGTCGAGCACTGGTTTGCTCTGTTTTCAGCATCTCTATGACGTTAAGTTCCTCATATGTTTCTATGGGCTCTTCCCTTTCCAAATCTTCAAGACATTCCTGCACATCAACGGCCAACAACAAACGCAAACCTTCTTCTTCCATGTGGTTAGTTAAAGCTACCTCGAGTGGGTCTCTATCACAAAATTTATACATTTGATTCACTAATGGCTCAAAGATATCCAAGAAGAAACAAGATTGATGGTCACTCGGGTGCCTCATGGAGTCATATATATTGTAAGTTAATCTTTTACCTTCAAACTCCATAGTCAAGCACCCGTTTGAAACATCGATCTTGGTATTTGAAGTTTTCATAAACGGCCTACCAAGAAGGAGAGGGGTGGCACTAGAGCTAGATTCCATATCTAAGACGTAGAAATCCGCCGGGAAGACAAGATTATCGACTTCCACTAGCACATCCTCTACCATTCCCTTGGGGTAAACACTAGACCTATCGGCTAATTGAATGACCACCCCGGTCTTAGACAAAGGTCCTAATCCTAGGGTCTCATAGATAGATAGAGGCATGACGTTTATAGAAGCCCCAAGGTCTAGCATGACACGTTTAAAACTTTTTCCTCCAATAGTGCAAGGGATAGTGAACATGCCCGGGTCTCCACATTTCTTGGGTAAATTTTGCTTGAAAATGGCCGACACATGTTCACTCACCCTAACCTTATGGGTTCCCTTCTTAGGATTTCTCCTAGGTGTACAAAGTTCTTTCAAAAACTTAGCATACCTAGGGACACTATTCAACAAGTTTAGAAGAGGAATGTTTACCTCACATTTCCGGAAAGTCTCATATAAGTCATTCTCCTTGGCATACTTCCTAGTGCTTATCAAAGCACTAGGAAATGGGACTTCCGGTATGTACTCCTCCACTTCATCATCTTCAATAGTGTCCTTGCCCTTCCTTGAAGTGTCTCCCTTGGGGTCCTTGCTTGTGGATGCCCCTTTTTCATTCTTCGATATCTCTTCATGACCAACCACCAATTCCCCTTGGTCTTCAATCTCCAAGGTTTCCATCTCAATATTCTTCATCTTTTCCTTGCCTCTTCCAAGGGGGTTTACTTCCAACTCTTTGCCTCCCCTCAAGGTCATGGCACTAACATTTTCCCTTGGTGGGGGAATGGTTTGAGATGGGAATCTTGTGGAGCTTGAGGCTTGGGATTTTGACAAATTTGATGCCATTTGGGATAGTTGGGTTTCCAAGTTACTCACCCTAAGGTTGTTAGCCTCTCTATCCTTCCTTGCTTCCTCTCTATCCCCCATTGCCTCCTCCCTATCTTTCTCTTGATTGTCAAGGAGTGTTTGCAAGATGTCACTCAAGTTCCCTTGAGAAGAAGAATTCCCTTGATTTGGGACCTTGGTTTGGTTGTCTTTGAGATTGAGAATTATTTGGAAATTTTGAGTTGTTGGGTCTTCGGTTGTTGAAATTTCTTTGGGGGTTTTGGTTGAAATTAGAGTTTCGGTTTTGAGTTGGATTTTGGGCTCTCAAGTGATTAAATTGACCATTTTTGAAACTCTTTGACTTGTCTCCTTCCCACCCCAAAAGATCACGATTTCCCACTTGGTTATACATTCCTCCACCACTTGGGTTTCTAGCATTGTAATTCCCATACCCCATGGCATTGACACTCTCCATAGTGGCTCCTTGCTCAATCATGATGTAACATGTATTTGTAGCATCGTCACCTCCACAATATGAACATTCAAGTTGTTCGGGGTGTTGAGAAAATGAGCTACTTTTGTTGACAACCAAGTTGGACACCATGCTTTTGAGTTCACCCATCTCTTGCATGATTTTGTGATTTTGAGAGGCATAAGGATCTTCCATGGAAGATACATTTCTAGAGCTTCCTCCCCTTTCATTTTTCCTCCCGTAGCTTCTTGTGTTCATCGCCAACTTCTCAATAATGTTGTTGGCCTCGGCCACATTAAGTGTATCAATTCCACCTCCGGTGGCGGCAATGATCATCCGTTGGTCGTTTTGGCATAATCCTTCATTGAAGGCCGTCAATAAATCATCCCCCGACATCCCATGATATGGGCATCTAGCTACAAGGCTTTTGAAGCGTTCCCAATAGTCATAAAGGGTTTCCCCCATGTCTTGCTCAATGGTAGTGATGAGCTTCTTTGAATGATTATGCCTCGAATCCGGGTAATATTTCTCAAGAAATTTCTTCTTCAAACCCACCCAAGTAGTGACGGAATGGGCCGGAAGACAAAATAACCATTCCTTAGCGGCATCTTGTAGAGAGAATGGAAATGCCCTAAGCTTAAATTGGTCTTCGGTCACTCCTTGGGGGATGGCCCCTTGGCAAATCATGTGGAATTCGGCCAAGTGCCTATTTGGGTCATTTCCCACCATTCCGTGGAATCTAGGCAAGTTATGGACAAAGAACCCCTTTAGCTCGAAGTTTACATCCCCCATGGGAGGGTATGCGATACATAGCGGTTGCTCTTCGTAGTTTCTTGCCCGGATCTCACCAATCGTTCTATTATCTTCCATTTCGGGTGGGTAGATGATGTTCAAGGGGGTGGTCTCCTAGGCTCTTGTTGTTCTTGAAAAATATTGTTCCCCAACTCCTCTTCACTAGGCTCCCTCCAAAAGGGTCTCCTATAGAGGGGATTCGAAAACAACCAATTGGAAATGCTACTTGAGGAGGGATCAATGTCTTGGTCACCAAGTCCTTCTTGTGACCTAGGCATAAACTCTAAAACAACTTCAACAACACAATTAGTAACTTCAACACCAAGTAACCTTCAACCAATACAAAAAGAAATATTTGAAAAACAATCTAAACAAAATATGACACTAACAAGAGTTTCAATTTGATATTTTAGCTATATTGCCTTCCCCGGCAACGGCGCCAAATTTGACGCGGCTGAAACACGGTGTCGTTAATTCCGCAAATTAGCTATGCCAAATAACAATTTATAAAACCAAATCTAGACTCAAACCAACCTAAATAAAAAGGGTAGTAAGGGTAAGAAAAGGATCGAACCCAAGGGAAAGCGGTATTAGCTAAAATAATCTAATCTAGACTCTTGCAAAATATCAATTAACAAAACTAACGAATCTAATCACAAATTAAAGCACTAATTACTAATTAAGACACTAATCAAAACAAAGACTTAAATTAATTACAAACTATGATATTGACAATGGAAAACATGTAGGAAAACATAGATGGGGGAATTTGGGTAAAAAGATTAGTTAACATGAAACATGAGATTCTAGTTTAGGCACTAGCACAAACACTTTCAATGCAAGTAATCAAATATGTGAGAAAATACTTAGTGTAACTATCCCAAGTAACACACAATTAGCAAAGATGACTCCTTTCTACCTCTACTCTAATTTATCTAATACTACCTCCTAAGAAATAGTCAACATGGATTAAACCACCCAAACTTGACCCTTTACAACTAAATCCACACTTACTAAAACATAAGCATAAACAAAGGAGTAAGCTTTAAGCATTCAACCAAAGGATTAAGCTAGAATTATGCAATTCAACATTAAACCATGTAAAAATCACACAACATACAATTTATTTCTCAAAAGACTCAAACTTTTAAACCAAAGATGAAGCCTTTCAAGTCTACTTCACACATTCAAGCATAGGGTGACAATTCCTACCAAGAACAAGCATTTATCAAGTAAACAAAATGTCAAGCTAGTCAAACCAAACATTCATTCACTCAACATAAACGATTAACATAAACAAATTGCATTAAATAAAGAGGAAGAGGATTATAGAGTCATACAATGCTAAAGGTGTGAACTTGTTCAAATTACACCAAGTAATGAAAGGATTAGCTACCCATAGTCTTCATATTACAACCAATTTCTAAATAAAACCAAATTACAAGAGCCAAAGTTGAAGAACAAAGTAGAGAAAAACTAAGGAAAAATATGATGTTGAATGTTGTATGCTTGGCTCCCTTCTCTCTCTTCAGTTTTCTTCTTATATACCCTTGGTCCGCAAACCTAGGGGCCTTGAAAGGTGGGCTTCCAAAAGACAAGACGGAGAAATGAAGAAATCCCGTGCTAAGAAAGGACGCAGGCTGCGTCCTACGACGCAGGCTGCGTCGTGATGACGCATGCTGCGTCGAGCACTGCCCAATTTTCCCTTTGCTTTCCTTCTTGACTTTCGTTGACCCATGGACTTTTGGCCCCGCCTTGACTTCCATTGACCCATTGGGCTTGGTCTTCATACCTTGGTGATTCATTGCTAGCCCACTCCAATTTCCGGGTTTTTGGGTCTCGGGTTTCGGGTTTGACTTTCATTGACTTTTGGGTTTTGACTCTCAAAATTGACTTAAAATACTAAATACTAACATTATTACAAAAAACTAAAATTAACATAAAACAAAGCTAATGACCCGTAAAAAGTAAAACGAAAGACTCTAAAAATTACTACTAGACACGACAATATTTGGTGTTGTCAATTACCTACTTTTTATGGATGTCAACATATGCATGTTAGTGCATGGGCCAAGAAACTTGGCCTATATACTGCAGTTACACATGTAATAGTATCAAACAATAAAATAGAAAAAGTTTGGTATGTAGTACAACGTGTAGTTGCCAAAGGCAACTCGAGCCAGTCTTTGTTTAGGTCGAGAGTTAGGGTGGACCGGGGCCTGGCCAAGCTCTATGAAGATCCGCCCCTTGTTATACGTAAACTCATATTATGGTTACACATTAGTGAAGTATAACTTATGCCCTAATAGCCTGATGGGTCAGACAAATCTTAACCCTAATCGTGCAGTTACAAATTTACATTCGGGTCGAAGTCTTTTTCGAGTTCAGTTGAAATTATTTTCGAGTTTAGGGACAGAATTGGTTCGATTTTTCGTCATTTTTTTGTGTATCCTACTATCCTCTACTCAAACAAAACCTCCGTGACGTCTGTGGACTAATCAGACACTCGAAACTCCCATGGTGGAATCAAACGAAGCCATTTCAATGGCGACCGCACCACCACCATCATCATCTCGCTCATCTCTCTCCCCTCCCACCATTCCCATGCAACTCCACGCATTCAATCGTGATAAACTCGGCAAATCTCTTCAACAACACCTTTCTATTAACAATCTTCCTATCCATGGTTTCGTCTTACTTCAGGTTTTTTTTTTCGCACTTATACCTAATTTAATACTTATATCTATTCTTTTTATTCTCAACTCTAATGAAGTTTTTTCGATTGTTAGGGTGGAGAAGAGAAGACTCGTTATTGCACTGATCATGCCGAACTTTTTCGGTTAGTCCTACGTTAATTTTTTTTTTGTCATTAGCGATTAATTTCTACTAGTTTAATTTCGGATTGACGATAATGAGGAGCGCTTAATCAAAGGTAAAGAATCTGTTGAGTCGGAGGGAGTATTAAATTAATTGGTGAGAAGTTTAAATGAAGCCTATAATTGGAAATTGGTGGTGGTGGTGGTAGTGGTAGTGGAGGGTGGAGGAATGCGGCGGTGAGGAGGAATTAGTGATTCCGTTTTAGGGGTTATATTCGTCGGATCAGAACAAAAGCTATTTATCGGGTTCTTTGTTTACTGAATTTGATTATGAAGATATTTTCACTGATTGTGGGTCATTGATAGTATAACAATCCCTCGGTTATATTTTTATTATCCTACTCTCTATTTTGGGATGGTTTAAGAAGTAGCGACGGGGAAGGGGATGATATCAAAATCCGCTCTTCATCTTACTTAAAATAGAAAGGGGACAATTAGTTTTGAGGAAAGAATGAAGGGGAGAAACGGACAATAAAATTGGGATGGAGAGAGTGATATTCAGGAATGCGTAATGGTTAGCTTGATCGGGAAAGATTAGCTATATGATTTGAAATTTGATTCTTCATGTTTAGGTACTAGACCGATGTATCTTTTTGAGACGGTCAAAGTTTAATTAATTTGGCCTTGAAGTCATATATAGATAACTGTTTTTGTGATAAAAGACTAGTTAGTAGCATCAAACCGAAAAGTTCTATACTTGGAACAACCGATTATTCGAAGTTCGAAACGCCAATCAAAAGTAGTTGTGACGGAGTTTGTATAAGATTTGTGGATAATGTGGTCATGGGTTACGCATTTGCATCTGTGACTCGTATCTCAGTCTATCTTTGAGCACGATGTAACATTAGAAGTAACCTCTCATTAGTCATTACATTGACTGCAAGATTCTTTTCCATAAACCTTTGATCATTAGTCATTGCCACCTTCAATTCCTTGCATACTTGGTGTTTACTCTTTCTGGTCCCTGTACTAGTATAAGTATTATTTAAGCTGAACAAGAGTAAACTTTTTCTTGGGAATCAACTTACAAGTACTGTGAAAATTGTTACTTTACTTTTCTAATATATAGGAACTATATCTAATATTGTGTATATACCTCCATATCACAACATCCCTCACCTATAATCATTGGAACCATCCCCACAAGGCCACGAGACATCCTTCCCCTTTGCAATAAGCCAATCTCACTCCCACTTAACGTACAACAGTGCTCTCTTAATTGTTCTGTGACTCCTTATTGAGATTGTCCGACTAATACATTTTTTTTATGTAATTAAGCACATACTGTGACCCCCTATTGAGACCGTCCAGCTCATACATTTTTGTATGTAATTAAGCACATTTACGATTTATGGTTTGCGTTGGGGGGGGGGGGGGGGGGGGGGTACGTTGTGAGAGGGGATGATGTTATGGCGATTTTGGGGTCATTGGAAAGGTAATGGCTGTTGTCATGGTGATATGGGGGTCATTACGAAGGGGATGATGTTGATGTTGGGGTGTTTATTTTATGGTGAGTAGGATGATTTCATACCAGCGACTATTTCTTGTAAGATTCAAGCCTGGTGTTTATATGACTCAGACTGATAATTAATATTCACAATTTTTTTCTAGTTTGGTTTAAAGCATTTAGTAGCCACTTGATGATGTTGAAGTTTTTGTTGTTGAGTTGTCTGTGCTGAGGGTAAATTCGAACTTTAATGAGGCGTCTAAAGCGTGCTTTATTGTGTGTTAGGCTCAAATAGCAAGACCCACACGACTGTAATTTTCTTATTTTTCTTTTCAAATTCGTTGTTATGCATTTTCCTTACCCTCCTGTACTTACTGTGAAGTAGTGAAGTCCATATAACAACAAACCCTTACCCTCAAAACAATTAGGGATTTAGGGTTGTCGAGCATGAGCTGTCATAATGAACCATTTCTAGTATTACTAGAAAGGCTGAAAGGAAGGCAAAGCATTAATACAAGAAAAACAAAGGGATTGAGAATATGATAAAGAGATGAAGGAGATCATAGATTTAAAAGGGAGTTATGGAGTTTGACACACATAAGCAAGAGAAAGGAAGACAGAAATGAACCAAAAGAATGGGAAAACAGGAGATAGTGTATTCAAAAAAGTGAGAGAACACTCTCTCTTGTAATAAAAAGGGAAAAAGTGAATTGAAACCTATGAAGTGTGAAACGCACACAAAAAGTTTTATCTGACAGTCGATATATACTACTATGCATAATTTCTTATGATGTTGCTTGAGATATTAAACTGCCCTCTGCTCTTTACATTTTTGCTAGGCAAGAGAGTTATTTTGCTTACTTGTTCGGAGTTAGGGAGCCTGACTTCTATGGAGCTATTGTAAGCTGTTTACCTTTGGCTCACTCTTTATAGGTTTTTTCTCTTCAAATATTTCTCTTACACTTGTCTTATTTTCATTGGGTAGATCACTTAGATGTATACTTTCAGTTATGACACTTGGCCATCTCTGTAAGACTGTATCTTTATTGAATCACCTAAATTAATATAGTCAGTTCCCTTGAAAATGTTAAGGCATGTTGGCCAGCTAATATTCTTTCCCCATAACATGTTCTCTATTATAAAAACACATATAAAAACTAATTTATGTGTTTTTATAAACTAGGAACCTGCTGGTGTACTCTGTTTGTATGATCAAATATTTTATTCAGTATTCAATTATGTGTATTTGTATATTCTATGTTCTAACTTTTCTTATCAGCTAGATGTAAACTTTTATAGGCCTTATAAAGAGTTACTTATGGTAAAACTTGTTATATTTGTTATTCAAGGCTTCTGCTGATTGAACATATGAGAGTCAGATTAAGGATGTGTGGTATAGAACTATAGATTATGAACATGGATGAAACTGCAGTAATGGTGTCATAGAATCGTAGTTGACAAGGTCATCGTGAACTTGGGCGCTGGTATTGCTACCATTTTTGTTAAAAAAAATGTTTTATAGGTACTTTATCAGATTTCGTCGATTTTCTGACATGTTACTTACTAAACCTATTATTTTGACCAATAAACCTTACTCAATAAACAAATCAAACACAATGTCACATACACCATTTCTTGGTCACATAATTTTGTCAAAAAGAGTGATGTTATCTATAATATTGGTTGAAGAGGGTGCTGCCGTGCTGTTATCAATAAATGTTTTGCCGGAAATAGTACAGTTGTAAAAAAAAACTTGAGCTCTTAAACATCTTGGGCCCTTTACGAGCCGTATAGAATTGTGTTCGCTGATTTACTAGATAACTTGGCCAACTCGTATGTTTTTTTAGCCCTTTTTGTGCTTTATGTATCACTATATCTCGTATCAGAATTGTGTTCGCTGCTCTTTTAATGTGTTTCTGCTTATTTGGTGCTGATAATTTCGGACATTTTTGGTGGAAGGATGTTACGACTGGGAAATCAATCTTGTTTGCTCCACGTTTGCCTACTGAATATGCTGTCTGGCTAGGGGAGATCAAACCACTGTCCTTTGTTAAGGTAAAACGCGAAGAGCAAACTTTTTTTGGCATTTAAGAACCCAATCAATGCTCAATAGATTCATGCATTTCTTTGTTGACTCTTATATTGTCCTTTGCAGGATAAGTATATGGTATCAATGACATACTATGTAGATGAGATGGTAGAAGTTCTTCAAAATTTGTGCAACAAACAAAGAAAATCTCCGTTGTTTCTGTTGCAAGGGATTAACACTGATAGTGGCAATCTCTCTAAACCAGCAGCATTCGAGGTGGAACTTTTATTTTTCCCTATCATTAATTTATTTGAGTAAGGCCACATGGCCAATACCTTTTTTTCTGACTTATCAAGTAAACTAGTTCGTGTAAAAGTTGGTTTTGTTCCGTCTCTCCTATTTTAGTACGCACTCCTACTTCAGATATTTGCTCTTCAGGGCCTCTTGCTCTGCACAATTCTCCACTTTGTGTCAGCGCTATATTAAAAAGTGTTATTTCTTTAGAATGACATACTAGTATACTACTAGATTCTCTAATGTTAAGAGAGACATTCATGTTAGAATAATAACGAGCCAGAGTAAAGGGCTAGAAAACAAGATATCCTAACTTCTAATATTTCGCAACTAAATCTTGTCTCATTCCCAGATTCGAAATACTGTAGTGTAGGTCAAATACCAAATATGGTTTAGTTTTTCTTATCTGATAATATGATAAATCACTCTTTCCTTTTTTTTGGCAGTTTTCATTCTTAACACTTGTGTCTTGTTTAGCACTATCATCTGTGCAAGTTAGCTACTGATTAGATGTTTTTCATGCAGGGGATGGAAAATTTTGAAATCGATCTCAGTATATTACATCCTATATTAACTGAATGCCGTGTGTTGAAGTCAAAGATGGAGCTTGCTGTTATCCAATATGCAAATGATATAAGTTCTGAAGCTCATGTTGAGGTATGTTTGTCGAATAGTACAACTTGCTTGTTCTCACTGCCATCAGAATGCTTTTTCTTCTAATGATATTGTCTTGTAGAGGCATGAACATACAAAATGAACATGGGATTCAAAAGAGAAACTAATATAGAACATGAATTCGAAAGTGCACAGGCTTAATCTAGTTTCTACATGTTCTGCATTCAAGATTTACAATCCACCGATTCGATTTTGTGTTTTTCGTTTCATTCTGGTGGTATTTCATTGGTTTTGCTTTTAAATTGTGATATTCGCTGTCTTTTAACTAGAACAGTAGTGGCATACAAAAATTCTGATTGTTGCTTTTTGCTGGATTCTTCTACTGGACAAGAATCCTTCCTTTGTGTTGCTTGTTCATTATCTACATTTGTTACAAGCAGGTGATGAGAAATACAAAAGTGGGGATGAAAGAATATCAGTTGGAAAGTATGTTTCTCCATCATACCTATATGTATGGTGGTTGTAGACACTGCTCCTACACATGTATCTGTGCAACAGGTGAAAATAGGTATGATTTCCCTTCATGAGGTTGATAATTTTTTTTATATGGCCTGCTGTTGAATAAAATGATAATTCTATTTCTAATATATCCTTTTCGCAAGGTCCATCTTTACTTGTGAGTGACTCCATAAAAATATGAGTTTATGAGGGGTAAATGACTCAAGGGAACTCAACTTGTCCCTGAATGATACAGCACATTAAAATAACC